>CM022302.1:368669444-368695065 GCA_011799875.1 Thinopyrum elongatum | reverse complement strand
ATATATTTAAATATGAGAGGAACAAAAAAGTAAAGTGTGACATTTTTAAATACATGAACATTTTTAGTAGTATGCAAACAAGTTTTGAGCATATAATGAGTTTTTAAATGCCATGTACAAATACCATGAACATTTTCAGTAAATATGCAAACAAATTTTGAACATTATATTATTTTTAATGTCATATACAATACCCTGAACAGTTTTAGTATATGCAAGCAAATTTTAAACATATAATGATTTTTAAATGTCATATACATGTTTGAAACTGTGAAAAAAATTCAAATGTTATGAACATTTTTTAAAATTATGTTAACCTATTTTTAAATGTGATGAACATTTTTAATGCATGGTTTGAAATTTGAGGATGTAAACTTTTTGAAATATATAGATACATAGGATTTCTCAGGATATAAATAAATGTAAAGGGGGAGAGAGCGAAACACACCAACATGATCCTATTGTGTCGGCAACTAGAGTCCGTATTGAAGTACAAACGCGTCCATCATCGATTAATGCAAAAGCTATATCTTACTTATTGCGAAGAATAGCTTGTGTTGCCCACAATGAGATGAAGTTGGGCTCAGGCGGGAGTGCAGCTGGAGGTGGCGCAAGGGCGCGATTGGAGGTCGTCGATCTGGATCCGATGATCAGCTCGCGGGTCTGCTGGCGTCGACGGGTTAGGTGGGGGAGTCAGGAAGGCGGAGACCAGGTGGCGGCTGACACTGAAATCTAGGTGGTGGGTGGGGGGGGGGCGTATTGTCTCCTCCAATTAAGTTTTGGGGATGACGTGCCTTATATAGGCAATGTCCTTTGGGTTAGGTTTAGAGAGATTTAGGTGGGTTGTGAGGATGAGAGATGGAAGTGTGGGGGCCATTTAACAAGTTTTTTGGAAATTATTCAATTGATCATCCGCCTATGAGTCTCCATATCGATCGTTGGGCAAAATTCTGAATCAAATGGAATTTTAAGCGTAGCCTTTCTATAATATTACAGGCCACATAAATATTTCAACTCATTCGAAGGTTGTTTGACATTTATTTAGAAAATTCTGCATTTATCCGATAAATGGTGCTTGCATGGGACGGTAGCGTAGTGGTTGTGCTAAAATTGGATAACAATTTGGATAGTTCTCAAATGTCACAAAAATAATGTGTCCAAAATTTGGGGGTGAGTCTCTCACAAGAACATCGAAAGGAGTTATCACCATTTAACAAAATGACGAAATGAAACTTCAAATTAATTATTTGATTAATGACATATGACTTATGAGATACACACGGTCAGAAACAATATATAGGCAAATATAGCTAGGGTATTATTCCTGGGTGCTACACACACATTCTTCCCTATTGGCCTTAATTATTTTTCCTATGAGAACCCTTTTTTTTATAAAGGGACTAAGTATATCATGATAGTTTAACAGAAGTACAAAGCACCTCAAAACATAATAAAACTGACATCAAGGTCCCTAGACACCAGAACAGCCTAGTGTCGCCATCAGAACAAGCCGCCAACGCCCCTTTGTCGCTCCCATCGGGAGCCATCTAACACTTATCAATGACAGTCAGTGTGGGAAGTTTTCATGCACGTGTCCTGAGAAACTAACGCCCCGCATCCACATTCTTCAGATGTTGAATCATTAAATCGATCTCAAGAAATCTCACATCGAAAGTTCCAGCGTGTTGTGTCACGCAAGAAACCCCTAACATTGCCACTCCAAGGAAGGAGGACTTACACAGCGTCAGTCATTTTACATCCGTTCCGACAATAAACTTGAAAGGATCGGAGTCCGAAAGACCGAACTGAAGTAAGAAGCACACTATCTGCCTGAGCACCACTCTCCAGGGACTAAAAACGTAACATATCTACTAGTTGAAGTGGGGCACCAAAATTCCCTCCGGCCACTGGCCAACACCGCAGCAGGCATAGAAGGCTTGTGTCCCAATGTGCTGGCGAGTGAGGGATAAGGAAAGACGTGGTTCCGTAATCCCGTAACCTGACGTGTCTTGAATTCTCCAGTCCTACAGCTTATTCTAATGCGAGCAGCGATGTAGCTCTAGCTAGTCAGATCCGCAAAATTGGTATGCATGGGCTATCGCACAGGCTGCGAACAAGTCTTCAGCCATCGGTCGCGTGAATGTTCGGCACTCGAATGTACCACCCTGACCCACTAGTACAGCCACCCATACTACCACGCCTACTCCCCATTCCTCACCACATGCACCTACCACACATCCTCGTATCCCCGCTATTGTACACCTGTACAGAGGCGAAAAGTATCTGCTTGTTTGCTTTAGTCTACGCCCTATGATGGCTCAAGGACGATTGACATCCATGGTTGTTGATTTCATGCACTATTTGCCCGGAAAAGAAAGAACCGCTCTGCGATTCCAAGTATTCTTTACCAGCCTGCGGTTCTCTGAAGTCATTGAGATTTCTAAGCAAGTATCCCTCTGTTTCATGAGGTGGGTTTATCCTTGTTTCGTGAATGATTCGAAATGTCCTATGATTTCCACGGATACCGCAGGTGCCCGGGTGGTGTACCAGTCCGCTTTCGATCCAAGAATAAAAAGAAAAATTTTCAGCGGAAAGCGCAGGAAGCGTGAAGCTACCTGGCGGCAAGAATCGAGAGCAAAGGTTGGTCATTCATTTCACCAAAGTGATTACAGTCTGCTTTATGCTACTTCTCATCATTTGTAATTTGGATTCGAAGCCTTGCTCTATGATTGGAGGTCCCATACATACATGGATCACACTGTAAACGGTGGCCGCAATGAGTTATTCAGCGGCAGGGTGAAGGAGGATCCACTGCGGGGAAAGACGAGGCCTACTTTGATCCCGGTATGGAGAAACTTCAATCAGCGCATCAACCTCTCGGTCGTTCTTAATTGGACGTATTACTGTATGAGCTGCAGACATTTAAGATTTTGTGTCACAGCATGGTATAGGTCCATCGCTTGCTAGAAATTAGCTAATTTCTGCTCTTAACACGGTGAAAACTTGGCAGGGTCTGCATCGAACAAACACCACATGCCGCGATGCACCCTAGTGAAGGTAAGGATCACTGAATCATCCTATACAAAGACAAGAGGCAGTCAGGAACCATTCAAAATCCATTTTGGAACGCAATTTATCTGCCGTATGATCAGTAAGAGCTTCTCTGCCTTGTGATGTTTTAGGTGGATAGTATGAACAAGAATGGCATTATCGGGAGGTGGTGCAGGTCACTGAGCGATCTTGACTCACCATCTGAAAGCTACATCACCTCGGATGGCGGATGGTCATGGACGGTAAGACGCCCTTGCTATGACATCATTACTCCAACTATAGTTGTTTATACGGCCTTGAATTTGAGCTGTTATTGCGACTCTAACGATGCAGTGTTCCATGTGCTGGAAAGCAAGGGCGGAGGTGACCGATGAGAAGACCATTCAGTACAGGAGAAGGTTGCAAATTCCAATCCCATCCGTTATAGCTCTTATTTTGAGACATTCGATTATTTGGTGTCAATTAGTTTTCCATGAACAAGCTGAGTGGGAGCTGAATTGTTGTTTGTGAAAGCCTTAGGACCCGGCAGCACAACATACCAGGCGCGACGAAGGGCAGCAATCTGCCAGGGAGATCAGTCGGGATGCACTCGCTCGGCGACACACCGCCATCGAGCTCAAGGGGCCCCGACAGAACGGGCCTTCTCTCCGAGATCTTTGTGTCCTGGCGGAGCTCCAGTGCACGTGATGTCGGCGAGGTGTGGACGACACAGGACGAGGGTGGCCGTTGTGGTGTACGTCAAGACGTGTCTGGGCAGGCGATCGAGGACGCGTGCCGTCTGGCCGGGATCGAGGAGCGGGCTTGCGCACGTGCTCGTGGGCACTGCGGCGGAGACGACGACGACGGCGACGGCACGGGGAGCGCGACACCAACTTCTCCGGCCGCTCCACCCACGTTCGACCGCCGGCTGCAACACGCTGAGGCACGCCGACATGGACTTTGGTGGGCGGCAACGCGAGCGCCGCATAGGGCCGTCCCAGACGCAGGACGACGGCACGACGGTGATCCGTGGAGCACTGTGCTGAGAGAAGGACTACTCGTGGTGAACGCGTGAGCGGTCGGGACCGGCCAAGCTGCTGTTCGCAGCATCGTCTGCACGCTGAACGGACATGCAGTACCGTCGTTTCACTAACAGCCGGCGGTCACGTCCGTAGGCATATCTACAGGCGTCCAGGAGTCTGTAATTCGTCGCAAGGACGGGCGCACGGGCTGAGGACGAAGGCAGAGAAGGTGACCAAAGTGCCTCGAAGTGCGGCGATCGTCCAGAGTAGTGTCGGCGAGATGGTGTGAACAGCGAACCGAAATTCGGTCACATTCTCTGGTCGACGGCGTGCTGTTCTGAACGCGACGCCGCGAGACGGGTTACATTGCAGTGGGTTCACGCTTGAGCTCTGCGGAAGGTGACAGAGGTGGGGGCTGGCTGTCGGACGTGACGAGGGTGCGCTCCGGGAGCACGGCCTTACGGTTACGAGGGCGGACGTGACGACGGTGGGGGAGCAGGCCGTCGAACGTCTTCTACGGTGTAGCGCGACCGTCGGGGCAGCCGGTGGACAGAAGGCCATCGAGGGCCTGCCGGGGGACAGGTCGGCCGTAGACGCCGTCAGCTGTCAATCGTCAAGAAGGGCCCGTGGTGAGCAAAGCGCCGGAGCTTAGATGAGCTGGCAGATGGCCAAGACAGCTTCTTCTCGCTGTCGGCGGCGCTCTTCGACCAAGCTCGGAGATAATTTCGTTGTTGGCCTTTCCGTCGTGGCAAATTGTTGTAAAATGGCCCCAACTAGGAGTAGTCGCGTAATGGCAGGCTTAGCTTGTGTCACTTTTCATCTGAACAAGTTTCACGCATTTTCCTCGATTTTCGGAGCTTCCGACTGATCTTTTGGTACAGAGATATCATGAATCTTAGACCGCAACCAGCGAACGTCTTGGGAGCATGTAATTGCCAATGATTTGATTGCAATTTATGTTGGTCGAGAATGGCAAACTTAGTTGGCATCAAATCCGCCTAGTTCGGTTTTTTTTCTAGGATTGCATTGCTTAGGGCACTTTAACGGCAACCTACAAATTTCTCCCCCCCGTGCGCGTCCGTCCACGAAATGGAGAAACGTCGCGGACACGGATGTTGAGAGGCCGCCATTCAAACCGTAGTCTGCTCCATCTCTAACTCGCATTTTAAACATAACCGGACGAAATTCATGCAAGCCGCCCGATATATTCATCAAAGTTAGGATAGAAAATAGCACAAATCATCTATACATACCATTGCAATTAAAGTCTAGTACAACAATGTCTCTAATTCAACTAATCCGGGTGTTTCACCAAGTTTTTCATTGAACGGATCATGTTATTCCAACACATACGCCCGCTTCAGCTATCCAATAGTGGTGTGCACGTAAATGGTTGTCCTCTGTCCTGTGGTACACCACGACATCGAGAAAAGGGCTACATGATAATATGTTAGACCAACATTGAGAAATGAGATCAATCACAAAGGTGAGTAGAGGAAGTAAAACTTACGATCTCGTCCTCTACCGCGTGAAATGGCACCCTTGCTCGACTACGAACCACGTCGCAAAACTTGGTGACGCTGATTGGATGCGTCCTGCTGATACGATAACGACCTCACATGTGTAGTTGAATGATGTACATGTCGTACGCGCATGTGTGCTTCCGTGCGTGAAAACTTTTCATGCACCTTGCTCCCAGAAGGGCTCCCCGCCGCTCTGCCTACGAAATTCAAGGATACGCCATGCCACACATCACACAATAACTCATCCTCCATGGTCGAGTAGCATCACCATCCTTCGTAGTCTAAAAAACGAATGGCATGCTTTGAAAATAAGCTCAATGGCATTTGATCGAACACTGCCCCGGATTGGTGGTGTCCGCTTGGAGGTCGTCGATAGGGGAGCGGAGTTACCTGGGTACAAACGGCTCCAGGGGGATAGCTCCGTCGAGAGGCGCGTCGTTGCTGGTTGTAGACGTCCGGCAATGCCTTTGTGACGCCGGGAGACTACGACAGTGCGACGGAGGGGGATGTGCATATCAAAGCTAGGGGGAGAAGGGCGGAGTGGAAGGAAATCGGACTGGGAGGGGGGATTGGGTGGGTCGAGGTGTCGCGAGTCTTACGTTTCAGTGTCCGTGACTCTACAAACTCCCCCACTTTGTCTTCAATTTGCGGGGGAGAAAACGCGTCCGAACGATCCCACGGACCGATACAGGACCGCGTTGGATGGCTTCCGCGGTCCGGACAGATGCGGGTGGTTTGCGGGTCCACCTTGAAGATAGTGCCATACCAATTAAATTTGTCATCCTCGTGACAATATAATTCCATAAAAAACACTCTATTTGTCATCCTATCTCAAGAACGTCAGTCTAAATAGCATTACCGTGAATCTTTGTCCGGAGAGGGATAAAAGAGGTGTGATGAGGATGCCTATATTTTTCTCAACCTCATCGTATTATTTCTATTTTTCCAAGCTTCCCCATTTTTTTGGAACTTTTATTTTTACATTGGTAATTCCTCATCATTTCTGCAGAAATCAAGGGTCTCTGAGCATATTTTTGAAACATTGAGGGCATTTGATAAGTTTGCATGGTCTTTGTGACCTCCTTGCTCATTATTTTGGCAACCTACCACTTTCTTTGGGTAAACATTATCGCTGATGAAATGTGTTGTGTGATGTGATTGACATGGATTATAGCCATATTCTTTCTGGAGACCTTGTCAATTTCATGTGGATACTACCAAAGGCAAAGAAAATTCTTACTCTTCATTTGAAGCAAGAAAAGTACTAGAGAAAAATTATTAATCTACGAAACAAAACTAATGGTATATCTTTAAGGGAGAGACGAAAGGAGTTAACACCTCCGGCACCTCTATTGATTTTATGAAGAATTGACGAAGGCAAATTTGTCCCTGCACTTATTTAGAAAGGAGAAGCGCACCTGGATGTCAAATTCCAACAATATGTGTGGCTTATTAGCAGAATTTCATAATTATACTTGAAGAACTACAAGGCATGTCAGTAATGAGACGGAATTCAAGTAGAATTGAGTAATTTTCGCAAGCAACTCTTTTCTAATCTTCCACCCTGTCAAATGTGTTTAAAAGAGCAGGTATATCGAAGAAGAAAACGGAGTTGTTTGTTTTGCAAAAGGGCACATCGAGAAATATTAGCCCATGTGTTTTACGAACCTTGCACACGCCAAAGAAAGATGGATTTTGGTCGATGTGCATGGACGAAGAGCCATCAACAGATAATTGTAAGGTACATATTCCCTATTCCCAGTCTCGAGATATGTTGAATTAGCTTAGTGCGGAAAGCGTGTTCACGGGCTAGATTTAAGGAGCAACATCATCAAATGCGCATCAGACCCAAGATGAATGTGAAACAAGCTTCAATACAAGGAATGGGTTGTTTATGATTGGTCATTGCCATTTGACTCTCGAAAGCACCAAGTATTTATGCACTTGATGAATTAAGTTCTTCGACCCTTCTTATCCCACTTTCTTTTGGTTTATTTTGACCACATCGTGATTTAGCAAGATGAGGATAAACACTTTGGTCACATTGGAAGGTGCTAAGAGTTCTAAAAGAAAATGAGCTCTCAGCCAACTTTGACTCTAAATGTGTTTCCTACAAAAACAACTTATTTTTCTAGGATTTTTCATAACATATGAGGCATTCGGGTGATCATTCGAAGTTGAACCAATAAGAATGGCCAAACTCCCAAACCATTTCTGAGATAAGAAGTCTTCAGGGTCTGCAACTTTATTCTAGGCATTTTGTAAGAAGAACCTTTAAGGCACTATCATGGCACTAATTAACCGAGGTTGAAGAAAATAAAGTTTCAGTGGATAGAAGTTTGAAACTGCTTTCAATGGAGGATCAAGCAAAAACTTGTCGCGCTCACTGTCTTGGTACTATACCTAATCTAACAAGACTTTGAGCGGGAGTGTGGTGCAAGTGGAGTAGGCATTTCGATTGTTACTATCTCAGAAAGAAAACCACTTGACTTTTTTGTATGAGAAGTTCGTAAGTGAAGCTCGACATAAATAGAGAGTACTTATCAAAATAGAAGAATGTATACGGTTTTCAAGTCTTTAAAAAGTTTGAAGAATCTATTTGCTACCGTAAAGAGTTCATACGTTATATGTTGGCCATCATTCCTTGAAGCATGTTGATCAAACATGCTAACAAGATGGCCGCATGTATGGAGATGTTTAACTATCTCATTGAGCATCATACCTGAAGCAACAATACGAGTAGTCATGTTTTGAGTCAGCACACATGGTCTCTTATTGAGGCTGGGACTTTTAGGCTAGATCAAATAAAGTTGACTGAATTGTATGAGGATGACGAAGACTTTGGCAGTTTGGAAAAAAGCAACAACAGGGCCAGCCTTGGGTGATGACATATTTGGTTGCAAGGTGACTATCTCTTCAAAACTGACGTTTGTGGATCCAAGAGTTCTCGACGTGACACAAACTGATTGGAGAGGTCATCAAGTGATCTTAGGGTCACTACTGGATGTAACAAGATACCGCTAACATGGAGGCGCGTTGTGTAATAGCCACAACAAAAGTAAATGCTAGAAAGTGTTCAACGTGCATTGTCAAACCTGCAAAGGCCAGGTCCAAAACAAAGGTTATCTGCCTTTGCAGATGTCCTATTGCTTCAGGAGGATTTTTATGGACTTTGTTTTGGGTTTTGCTAAGAACAAGACAATGAGGTGTGTGTGTGTTTGTGGCGTTGGCCAAAGTTTTCAAATGGGTCATCTCTACCATGCCATATCATTGGCAACATACTCCTTAGGTGGCCAAAATTTCCATGGAGTTCAAACGTCCATAGTCTCTGACTTGATAGCAATTTCCTTACAGAAGCATTTGGCAACACTTTGTGGAAGCAAATCAACATTGATTAAAAATTTCTAGTGCGGCTCATTTAAAAACATATGGGACAGACAAAAGTGGTGCTATTTGTTCTAGACAAATGTATAGTGCATTTTGTGGAGAAAGAAAGGGACAATGAATTTGGCTTTGTTCTTGTCTGAGTTCTTGAAACATAAGATACTCCAAATGAAGGAGTCATTTTTCTATTGTTACATTACAAAGTTTCAACATATGTGGTGGATTTGGTGAAGACTACCACAAGGGAAAACTTGGAAATGCAACATTGTCCTTTGCTAATAACTTAATCAAATTGATTGTGCTGGTAACTAATCCAATTATTTTTGTTGATAACCATTCAAATTATTTAAAGAAATCACATTTTTGAAAACGCAATTCAAAATTATAAAACAACTCGTTGCTGCAAAAGAGCTTGAAATCATACAAGTTGGTGATAGGTGTTACTATCTCCGAAAAGAAAGACCGCCTCCGGTGTAGAAGGAAGATTAGACATCAAAGGATTGAGCCCTTCTCTATTATGAGGAATATAAATGATTAATGGCTTATGTGATAGATCTCAAACGACACGCGGTATATCCAACACATTCAGTGTTGACCTTGAATCTTTACACCCAGAAATAAGCGGTCTGTAACTCAAGGTCGAATTCGAAACCACCAGGGAAGAACGATGATGAACAATAACCAAGAGTGAAAAGGAAAGTAAAAATTAGAAGTCAAATCGACTTGCTACTTCTAAGTCTTATACTTCAGGATTTTTTTTTGTCTTAATATTTTTAGCTATGTTTCTAGAGTTTTCTACGCTATTGGTTTTTAAGTTTTGTAACTATGATAGAACGTTAATTTACGTAATGTTTTCTAGAGTGCTCGAGCTATAAGTAAGAAGTTGAAATGTAAAGTCATAACCACAAGCTCTACAAATAAAGGTTCACTACTAGTTTGTAATCAACACCCATCACCCCATTACTAATAAACTTTGTATTTATCTAAGATCTTGGAACTAAGATCATGTGCTTTGGAAGTTTTGCATTGAAGTGTTTGCGCCTATCAGACCTATATTAGCCACTAGAAGCAAATATCCTAGCCGATCACAGCCTTGTTGTTTTATTATCTTCAGAAAATACCAAAAAGGATAACAATGTGTCCTTCGCCACACGCTTGTGTTGTTTCATTAGCACCCCAAAAAATACCAGGTTAGGTTCTTACACTATGTAACACTTCCTAGCATGTTAAGGTGGATTGTTTCTTTTCCAAAGCCCTGTGTCGTTTTATTAATCCCAGAACTGACCAGAGAGGCACCGCAAGGTGCTCACTAACCCCAGAAAATACCAAAAGGGAGACACTGTGTCATGCCGACCAAAATATTTGCATTCTTGTCGTGTTTCAGGTGCAGGATGCAATCAACCACCTGTTCGTTACATTTGCCTGCAGAAGCTTCATGTTGAGATCTGAGTTCCCCAGATGTGCCCGGCCGTGTGAAAGGAGGACCGGGAAGCATCAGGCAACCAATTCAATTCCATAGAGAGCCCCACTGATATGTTATCCGAAAACACATTCCGTAGACATTGAAGAGTATGATGCGAAACTGCTATTTGAACAGAAAAAAATATACTGGATATGAAGAATACCATGGTTGACAAACAGAGCTGAGAAATATCTCCATCCACAAGAGAGCAAACACCCAGAATGCATATTCACCAATATAATTCATCAAAAAGAGGCAATTCAAACTATGGAAGCTGCACTTGTAAGTATATCCACTTAACTACAGGCAAAAATTGACAACATGACAGGGTGCCTACAGATGGGGTGGCTGCACAGGACATCTACGCTTTCGAGCACTGTGCTGGGTATGGAATTGGTTGGTAATAGGTATACAAACTGCAAGTCTGCAAAGTCGTTGAGCACAGATAGTTATTAATAACAGTGCTGCCACAGTACCACATTGTTCTTGGCCATGATTACTGTACGTTTAAATTGGCCAATGTGTCCACCACATTTCCCACGTTTAACAATGGTAGACCTCATGAGCCATGATTAGCTCAAGTTGAAGCGGCCTGATGATAACATAGCTGTTCTATCTCAACCCACAAAACTACTTAGAATTCTACCTCAAACTTGTATAGTTAAGCTTGACCAAATATTGACACTTCTAGAATGCTAAACCACTCTGTCGAAGTGATAATCAGGGGGGCAGGAAAAAAACAAGAAAAAAACACAGTGCATTCTGGTTGAGGGGTACGTCGCTATTGTTAATCGCGTTTTCGTGTTGGGTTTGGGTATTTGTTTGGGAGTGTTTGTTATTTTTCATAGTATTTTGGTGTTCGTTTTCTAAACACTGTGCTCCCAATAACCGTGCAAGTAAATAACTCTACATAAACGAGTCGTCTTTTGGTTTGGAGTGATTTTGGATGAATTCTATAGGATTTTAGGATTTTCTATGCGAAAAATTCTTTTGAGTCCTTTGGTTTGTAGGAATAGCATCCTATTTCAATGGAGGATTCTTCCTATTCTCCCCATGGCATAGGAAAATAAACATAGCCTAGACTCAAGGAAAAAATTCCTATTGATGTAAACCAAAGGAATCTCTCTTCTGTTCCGACTCAGAGGATATGAGAAAACATGACATTCAGTTCTACAAGTTACATATAATACTATGATATTCATATCCTAATGACCCAAAGAGGCATACACTGTCTGTTAAGGTCTATTGGCTTGGGTGATTCTGGAAATTAAACTTAGTGAATCAGAAACTGGACAATATAATAGTGCTGGCGAATGCTGTTAGCCCTAAACAGACAATAAAGGAATGACAATGATGCATCTCTAAGGAATCATATACGCATAGAAACATAGTCAGAAACTAATTGGTCAGTGACACAAAAAAAAGAAAAATGATAGATGCGGAAAGGGAAAAAAGAAAGAAAAAAACATTGTTTTCATGCTGGACTTGTGAAAAATTGATATATAACGTGATTCACCACACATCGATATATAGTATGACGGGATGATTAAATCCTGAACAAGTTGCAAGAATATCACAAATAGCTCAGTTCAGCAATTGAAAAACAAAAGGGCGGAGATACAAGTTGACCTGTGGTATTCGGAATCATCAAAACTTAGATCTAAACAAAACAACAAAGCCACGGACTCAGAAAAACGTTTCACATTCGTGGCCCACCCCTCATACCGCGAGGGCTCTCCATATCCCTGTCCCGGCCACGGGGGGGGGGGGGGGGGGGGGGGGAAAGCTGGCGACGGCCGCGCCCCCACCAGTGTGAGGTCGGCGGTCAACGGCACTGAGGCCCTCAGGCATGAGGGAGGCGGGCGGTTCTCGATGACCTCCGTCGATAAAGGCCCATTCGCGCGCCGCCGCGTGGGTCCATGAAAAAGGTTCACGCTCACATGCACTGGATCGATTTTGTCGATGTTCTGGCCAGTGTGTCTTGGCCGTAGATTTGTTGAGGACGGTCGAGACGCATTGAGGATCTCCTGGAAGCGATGGCGATGGGCAGGTTTAGCCGGACATGTCGGCCAGCCGGAGGCTGGTGGGATCATGACCCTGGCGTTGGGCAGCGCGCCTCTCCCCGCGCGCCCGGCGGCGAGCAGGAGGGAGCCCCTGGAGGAGGCCTGGCGAGTGCAGATGTGTTGACGGGGCAGCGGGATTATTGAATGCATAGGTGTCGCGTAGATGGCGGAGCCCGGCGGTTTGACGAGCCCCGGGGGAGTTGATGTAGAGGCTGATGGGCTTGAGCGGGTTCTCGGAATCGAGGAAGGCAGATGAGCGACGAAGAGCGAGGCCGTCTCGTCGGAGAATGGGCCAGTGGATGCAGACGATCCGCTCCTTGAGCAGCGGGAGAGAGTCGTAGGCCGCTTCCACCCAGCGCGGAGGTGGTCTCGACGACCATCGGCCGAGGCCGACTCCCATCGCCGACGAGACGGCCTCGCTCTGTCGTCGCGCAGCTGCTCTTCCTCGATCCGAGAACCCGCTCAAGCCCATCAGCCTCTACATCAACTCCCCCGGGGCGTCGTCACCGCCGGCTCGCCATCTACGACACCATCATTAATAATCCCCTGCCCCGTTCAACACCATCTCATCGGCCAGGCCGCCTCCAGGGGCTCCCTCCTGCTCGCCGCCGGCGCGCGGGGAGAGGCGGCGCTGCCCAACGCCAGGGTCATGATCCACCAGCCTCCGGCGGGGCCCAGGTCCGGCTAACCGCACAATCGCCATCGCAGGCCAGAGAGATCCTCAAGCTGCTCGACCGTCCTCAACACAAATCTACGCCAAGCACACGGCCAGAACATCGACAAAATCGATGCAGTGCATGTGAGCGTGACCTTTTTCATGGACCCCGAGGGCGCGCGAATTGGGGCTTATGACGGAGGTCATCGAGAACCGCCCGCCTCCCTCATGCCTGAGGGCCTCAGTGCCGTTGACCCGCCTCACACTGGTGGGGGCGCCGTCGCCACCCCCCGTGGCCGGGACAGGGATATGGAGGAGCCCTCCGCGGTATGAGGGGTGGGCCACGAAGGTGAAACGTTTTTTCTGAGTCCGGTGGCTTGTTGTTTTGTTGTGAGATCTAAGTTTTGATGATTCCTAATACACAGGTCAACTTGGTATCTCCGCCCTTGTTGTTTCAATTGCCTGAACTGAGCTATTTGCTGATATTTTGCAACTTGTTAAAGGAATTTTATCCCGTCATAACTTATATTGATAGTGTGGTGAATGCCGTTATATAGTCAATTTCAAGTCACAGCATGAAAACATGTTTTTTTCTTTCTTTTTTCCTTCCGCATCTATATTTCTTTTTTTGTGTCACTGACCAATTAGTTTCATGACATGTTTTCTTTATGCGTAGTATGATGTCCTTAGAGATGCATCAGTTGTCATTCCTTTATTGTCTGTTTAGGCTAACGCATTCGCCAGCACTATTGATATTGTCCAGATTTCTGATTCACTAAGGTTTATTTCCAGAATCACCCAAGCCAATAGACCTTAACAGAAGTGTAGGCCTCCTTTGGTTCATTAGGATAGGAATATCATAGGAATATGAACTTGTAGAAATGAATGTCATGTTTCTCATATCCTATGAGTCAGGAACAGGAAGAAGATGGTCCTTTGGTTTACATCAATAGGAATTTTTTCCTTGAGTCTAGGCTATGTTTATTTTCCTATGAATGTGGAGATAGGAAGAATTTCCTCCATGGAAATAGGATCTATTCCTACCAACCAAAGGACTCTAAAAGAATTTTTCGCATAGAAAATCCTAATCCTATAGAATTCATACAAAATCACTCCAAACCAAAAGACGACTAGTTTATGTAGAGTTATTTACTTGCACTGTTATTGGGAGCACAGTGTTTAGAGACAATACTGAATACACAATCAACAGACTTAATGCATTAAAGATCAGTTTTTCCCGATATCCTTTCGACAGAGTGGTTAGCATGTCTAGAAGTGTAATATTTGGTCAAGCTTAACTATACAGTTTGGGTAGAATTCTAAGTAGTTTGTGTGTGTTGAGATAGACAGCTATGTATCATCAGGCCGCTTCAACCTTGAGTCTATCATGGCTCATGAGGTCTACCATTGTTAACGTGAGGATGTGTTGGACAATTGCCAATTTAACGTACAGTAATCATGGCCAAGAACAATGTGGTACTGTGGCAGCACTTTATTAATACTATCTGTGCTCAACGCTTTGCGACTTGCAGTTGTATACCTATTGACCAGACCAAGTTCCATACCCAGCACAGTGCTCTAAAGAGTAAGTCTGTGCGCCACCCAACTGTAGGCACCCTGTCATGTTTGCAATTTTTGCCTGTAGTAGTGGATATACTTACAAGTGCAGCTTCCATAGTTTGAATTGCTCTTTTTGATGAATTATGATTGGTGGAATATGCATTCTGGGTGTTTGCTCTCTTGGGGAGTGAGATATTTCTCAGCTCTGTTTGTCAACCATGGTATTCTATCATATACAGTATATTTTTTTCTGTTCAAAAAGGCAGTTTGCATCATATCTTCACTGTCTACGGAATGTGTTTTCGATAACATATCAGTGGGATTCTATGGAATTGATGGTTGCCTGAGGCTCCCAGTCCTCCTTTCACGGCGGGCACAGCTGGGGAACTCAGATTCTCACATGAGCTTCTGCAGGCAAATTAACGAACAGGTGTGAGTGCATCACTGCACCTGAAACCACCAAGAATGCAATATTTTGGTCGGCATGACACGTGTCTCCTTTTGGTATTTTCTGGGGTTAGTGAAGCAGCCTTGCGGTGCCTCTCTGGTATTTCTGGGATAATAAAACGACACAGGGCTTTGAAAGAACAATTCCCACCTTACTGCTACGAAGTGTTACATAGTTGTAAGGAACCTTACTGGTATTTTTTGGTGCTAATGAAACAACACAAGCTGTGGTGAAGGACACATTGTTATGCCTTTTTGGTATTTTCTGAAGTTAATAAAACAACACAAGGCGTGATGCGCTAGATATTGCTTCTAGTGGCTAATATAGGCTGATATGGCGCAAACCATTCAATGCAACTTCCAAACACATGATCTAGTCCAAGATCTTAGATAAGAATACAAAGTTTTATTAGGTAATGGGGTGCATGGTTTGATTTACAAACTAGTTGAGCCTTTTTTGTAGAAGCTTTGGTTATGACTTTACATTTCAACTTCTACTTATAGCTAGAGCACTCTAAAACATTACGTAAAATTTAACGTTCTATTCATAGCTACAAACTTTAGAAAACAATAGCTAGAAAACTCTAGAAAACATAGCTAAAACTATTAAGTACAAAAAAAATCCTGAAAGTATAAGGACTTAGAAGTAGCAATCGATTTGACTTCTAATTTTTACTTTCTTTTCACTCTTGTTATTGTCCATCGTTCTTCCCTGGTGGTTTAGAATTCGACCTTGAGTTACAGACCGCTTATTTCTGGGTGGTAAAGATTCAAGGTCAAACACTGAATGTGTTGGATATACCCGTGTCGTTGGAAGATCTATCACATAAGCATTATCATTTATATTCCTCATATAGAGAAGGGCTCATCTCTTTGATGTCTAATCTTCCTTTACACCTGAGACGGTCTTTCTTTTCGAGATAGTAATCACCTTATCACCAACTTGGATGATTTCAAGCTCTTTTGCAGCAACGAGTTGTTTATATTTTGATATTGCGTTTTCAAAACATTGTGATTTTTTAAATAATTTGAATTGGTTATCAACAAAAATAATTTGATTAGTTAACCAGCAAAATCAATTTGATATAGTTTTAGCAAAGGACAATGTTGAATTTCAGTTTTCCCTTGATGGTAGCTTCACCAATCCACCACATATGTTGAAACTTTAATGTAAACAATGAAAAATGGACTCCTTCCTTTGATGTATGCTTATAGTTGTCCATAGAACTCAGCAAGAACAAAGCCAAATTCCATTGTCCCTTTCTTTCTCCACAAATGCACTATATCATCATTTCTAAAAAAATCACCACTTTTGTCTGTCCCATATGTTTTTTTAAATGAGCCGCACCTAGAAATTTTTAATTCAATGTTGATTTGCTTCCACAAAGTGCCAAATTTGCTGTAAGAACTTGCTATCAAGGTCAGAGACTATGGACGTTTGAACTCCATGAAATTTGGCCACTCTAAGGAGTATGTTTGCCACATGATATGGATGGAGAGAATGACCCATTTTAGAAAATTTGGCCACGCCCACAAACACAACATCACCTCCTCGTCTTGTTCTTAAGCAAACCCAAAACAAAGTCCATAGAAATATCCTTCCATGAAGCAATAGGAACATGCAAAGGCATGTATACCCTTTGTTTTGGACCTGGCCTTTGCAGGTTTGACATATGCACCGTTGAACATTTCTAGCATTTCACTTTGTTGTGGCTAATAAACGCGCCTCCATGTTAGCGGTAGTCTTGTTACATCCGTATGACCACTAAGATCACTTGATTGGAACCTCTCTAATCATTTGTCACGTCGAGAACTTCTTGGGATGCACAAACGATCAGTTTTGAAGAGATAGTCACCTTGCAACCAATAGTCTCACCCAATGGCTGGCCCTGTTGTGCTTTTTCCAACTGGCCAAAGTCTTCGTCATCCTCATACAATTCATTTATTTGATCTATGCCTAAAAGTTCACAGCCTCAAAAGGACAATGTGTGTCTGACTCAAACATCGACTACTCATTGGTTGCTTCAGGTATATGCACAATGAGATAGTTAAACCTCTCCATACATGCGGCCATCTTGTTAGCATTGATCAACATGCTTCAAGGAATGATGGCCAATATAACGATGAACTCTTCTGGTAGAAACTAGACTTCTCCAACTTTTTAAAGCTTGAAAACCGCATACATCCTATTCTTGATAAGTACTCTCCACATTTATGTCGAGCTTCACTTATACTTCTCATACAAAAAAGCAAGTGGTTTTCTTTCTGAGATATGAACAATCGAATGCCTACTCCACTTGCCACCACACTCCCGCTCAAAGTCTGTTAAGATTAGGTAGTACCAAGACAGGAGCCGCCAAGTTTTTGCTTGATCTCATTGAAAAGCAGTTTCAACACTTCTATCCACTAAACTTTATTTCTTCAACACCTCGGTAATTAGTGCCATGATAGTGCTAAAGTTCTTCTTCACAAAATGCCTATAAAAGTTGCAAGACCCTGAAGAACTTCTTATCTCAGAATTGGTCTTGGGAGTTGGCCATTCTCTCTGATTGGTTCAACTTCAGAATGATCACACGAAGCCCTCTATGTTATGAAAATCCTAGAAAAATAAGTTGTTTTTGTAGGAAACACATTTAAGTCAATTGGCGTAGAGCTCATTTTCTTTTAGAACTCTTTAGCACCTTCCAAATGTGACCAAAGTGTTTATCCTCATCTTTGCTAAATCACGATGTGGTCAAAATAAACCAAAAGAAAGTGGGATAAGAAGGTCGAAGAACTTAATTCATAAGTGCATAAATGTACTTGTGCTTTCGAGTCCAAATGGCATGACCATCCATAAACAACCATTCCTTTGTATTGAAGCTTGTTCTCACATTCATCTTGGGTCTGATGCGCATTTGATGATGTTTGCTCCTTAAATCTAGCCACGTGAACACGCTTTCCGCACTAAGCTAATTCAACATATCTCGAGACTGGGAATAGGGAATATGTACCTTACATTATCTTGTTGATGGCTCTTCGTCCATGCACATGTACCAAAATAATCCATCTTTCTTTGGCGTGTGCAAGGTTCGTAAAACACATGGGCTAATATTTCTCGATGTGCCCCTTTTGCAAAAAAAACTCCGTTTTCTTCTTCGATATACCATGCTCTTTTAAACACATTTGAACAGGGTGGAAGATTAGAAAAGAGTTGCTTGCAAATTACGTCAATTCTACTTGAATTCCTCTCATTACTGACATGCCTTGTAGTTCTTCCAAGTATATTATGAAATTCTGCTAATAAGCCACACATATTTGTTTGGAATTTTGACATCCGGTGCGCTTCTCCTTTTTACATAAGTGCAGGAGACAATTTGCCTTCGTCAATTCTTCCATAAAATCAATAGAGGTGCCGGAGGTGTTAACATCCTTTTCGTCTCTCCCTTAAAGATATTACCATTAGTTTTGTTTCGTAGATTAATAATTTTTCTCTAGTACTTTTCTTGCTTCAAATGGAAGAGTAAGAATTTTTCTTTTGCCTTGTGTAGTATCCACATGAAATTGACAAGGTCTCCAGAAAGAATATGGCTAGAATCCATGTCAATCACATCACACAACACATTTCAAGCGATATGTTTACCCAAAGAAAGTGGTAGGTTGCCAAAATAATAGCAAGGAGGTCCACAAGACCATGAAACTTATCAAATGCCCCTCAATGTTTCAAAAATTGCTCAGAGACCCTTGATTTCTGCAGAAAATGATGAGGAGATTACCAATGTAAAAATAAAAGTTCCAAAAAAATGGGGGAAGCTTGGAAAAATAGAATGAAATACGTGAGGTTGAGAAAAATATAGGCATCCTCATCACACCTCTTTTATCCCTCTCGGACAAAGATTCATCGGTAATGCTATTTAGCTGACGTTCTTGAGATAGGATGACAAATAGAGTGTTTTTTATGGAATTATATTGTCACGAGGATGACAAATTTAATTTGTAAGGCATCTTCAAGGTGGACCCGCAAACCACCCGCATCTGTCCGGACCGCGGGAAGCCATCCACCGCGGTCCTGTATCGGTCCGTGGGATCGTTCGACGCGTTTTCTCCTCCCGCAAATTGAGACAAAGTGGGGGAGTTTTGTAGGAGTCCGGACAACTGAACGTAAGACTCCGACACCCTCGACCCACCCAATCCCCCCTCCCAGTCCCATTTCCTTCCACTCCGCCCTTCTCCCCCAGCTTTGATTGCACCTCCACCCTCCGTCGCCACTGTCGTATGTCTCCCCGGCCGTCACAAGGCATTGCCGGACGTCTACAACCAGCACGACGCGCCTCTCGACGGAGCTATCCCACCCTGGAGCCGTTTGTACCCAGGTACACTCCCGTCCCCTGTCGACGACCTCCACAGCGGACACCACCACCCGGCAGGTGTTCGATCAAATGCCATTGAGCTTATTTTCAAATGCCATGTCGTTTTTTTAGATACGAAGGATGGTGAGCTACTCGACCATGGAGGATGAGTTATTGTGTGATGTGTGGCTGGCCGTATCCTTGAATTTCGTAGGCAGGAGCAGCGGGGAGCCCTTCTGGGAGCAAGTGCATGAAAAGTTTCACGCACGAAAGCACATTGCGCCGTACGACATGTACATCATTCAACTACACACTGTGAGGTCGTTATCGTATCTTGGCGGCACTCTATCCAATCACAGCGTCACCAAGTTTTGCGACGTGGTTCTCATAAGATGAAGCTGTCCATTCACGCGGTAGAGGACGAGATCGTAAGTTTTACTTCTCTTACTCAACTTGTTGATTGATTCATTTACTCAATGTTGGTCTACATTTATAGTAGCCCTTACTCGATGTCGTGGTGTACCACAGGACAGAGGGACAACCATTTACGTGCACACACTATTGGATGAAGCTGAAGCGGGGTATGTGTTGGAATAACATGATCCGTTCAATGAAAAACTTGTTGAACATCCCGGATGTAGTTGAATTAGAGACATTGTTGTACTAGACTTAATTGCATGTATGTATAGATGATTTGTGCTATTTTTCTATCCTAACTTTGATGAATATCGGGCGGCTTGCATGAATTTCGTCCGTTTGTTTTAAAATGCGAGTTAAGATGGAGCAGCTACGTTTGAATGGCGGCCTCTCACATCCGTGTCCGCAGACTTTCTCCATTTCGTGGACGGACCGGGGGAGAAAATTTGTAGGTTGCCGTAAAGACCCTAAGCAATGCAATCCTAGAAAAAAAACCGAACTAAGGCGGATTTGATGCCAACTAAGTTTGCCATTCTCGACCAACATAATGCAATGCAAATCATTGGCATTACCATGCTTCCCAAGACGTTCGCGTGGTTAAGCGGTCTAAGATTCATTTATATCTCTGTACAAAGATCATCGGAAGCTCCGAAAAATCGAGGAAAATGGTGAAACTTGTTAGAGAAAAGTACACAAGAGCTGCCATACGGACTACTCTAGTTGGGGCCATTTTACAACAATTTGCACGACGAAAGGGCCAACGACGAAATTATGCTCCGAGCTTGGCGAAGAGGCCGCCGAAGGAGAAGAAGCTGGTCTTGGCCATGCTGCCAGCAGTCTGCTCCGGCGCCTTGTCACCGGGCCCCCTTCTTGACGTTGAGCATGACGGTCTGGCCGACCTGTCCCCGGAGGCCCTCGATGGCCTTCATGTCCACCGGCTGCCCCGACGCGTCGCGCACGTAGAAGACGTTCACGGCCTGCTCCCCCACCGTCGTCACGTCCGCCCTCGTCACCGTCAGGCCCGTGCTCCCGGAGCACCCTCGTCACGTCCGACAGCAGCCCCACCCTGTCCCTTCCGCAGAGCTCAAGCGTGAACCCCTGCAATGTAACCCGTCCCGGCGTCAGTCAGAACAGCACGCCGTCGACCAGAGAATGTGAACCGAATTTCTGTTGCTGTCCACCCACCTCGGACACTCTTCTGGAGATCGCCGCTTCGAGGCACTTGGTCACCTTCTCTGCTTCGTCCTTCAGCCCGTTCGCCCGTCCTGTGCGACGAATTACAGCTCCTGGACGCCGTAGATGCCTTCGGACGTGACCGGCGCGTGGAAGACGACGTCACTGCATGTCCGTCGCGTGCAGACGATGTCGAACAGCAGCTTGGCCGGTCCCTGCCCTCACGTTCACCACCGAGTATTCCTTCTCCTCGCAGTGCTCCACGGTCACCCCGTGCCGTCGTCTTCGTCGGGACGGCCCTGCGGCGCTCCGTTGCCGCCCAAGTCCATGTCGGCGTGCTCAGCTGGTGCAGCCGGCGGTCGACGTGGGTGGAGCGGCGGAGAAGTTGGTGTGCGCTCCCCGGCCGTCGCCGTCGTCGTCGTCTCCGCCGCGTGCCCACGGAGCACGTGCCGCAGCCGCTCCTCGATCCCGGCCAGACGGCACGCGTCCTCGATCGCCTGCCCCAGACACGTCGTTGACGTACACCACAACGGCCACCCTCGTCCTGTGCGTCCACACCTCGCCGCCATCACGTTGCACTGGAGCTCCGCCAGGACACAAAGATCTCGGAGAGAAGGCCCGTTCTGTCGGGCCCCTTGAAGCTCGATGGCGGTGTGGTCGCCGAGCGAGTGCATCCGACTGATCTCCCTGGCAGATTGCTGCCCTTCGTCGCGCCTGGTATGTTTGCTGCCGGTCCCTAAGGCTTTCAGCAAACAACAATTCAGCTCCCCACTCAGCTTGTTCATGGAAAACTAATTGACACCAAATTAATCGAATGTCTCAAATAAGAGCTATAACGGATGGGGATTGGAATTTGCAAACCTTCTCCGTGTACTGATGGTCTTCCTCATCGGTCACCTTCCGCCCTTGCTTATCCAGCACATGGAACACTTGCATCGTTATAGTCGCAATATACAGCTCAAATTGCAAGGCCGTATAACAACTTAAGTTGGAGTAATGATGCATAGCAGGGCGTCTTACCGTCCATGCCATCCGCCATCCGAGGTGATGTATGGCTTTCAAGATGGTGAGGTCAAGATCGCTCAGGACCTGCACCACCTCCCGCATAATGCCATTCTTGTTCATACTATCCCCTAAAACATCACAACAAGGCAGAGAAGCTCATTAACTGATTCATACGGCAGATAAATTGCGTTCACAAAATGGATTTTGAAATGGTTTCCTGACTGCCTCTTGTCTTGTATAGGATGATTCAGTGATCCTTACCTTCACTAGGGTGCATCCGCGGCATGTGGTGTTTGTCGATGCAGACCCTGCAAAGTTTTCACCGTGTTAAGAGCAATAAATTAGCAGGATTTTCTAGCAAGCGATGACCTATAACCGGATGGTGAACAAAATCGTTAAATTCTGCAGCTCAATTAGAGAATAGTTCCATTAAGACCGACCGAGGAGGGTTGATGCGCTGATTGAAGTTCTCATACTCGGGATCAAAGTAAGGCCGCATCTTTCCCCGGCATGGATCCTTCCTTCACCCTGCCGCTGAAAGACATCAATTGCGGCCACGTTTCATGTGATCCATGGTATGTATGGTGATCTCCATCATGAGAGCAAGGCTTCGAATCCAAATTACAAAGGAGAAGAGCATAAAGCAGACGTAATCACTTTGGGAGAATGGAATAGACCAACCTTTCTCTCGATTCTTCCGCCAGGTAGCTTCACAGTTCCTGCTTTCCGCTGAATTTTTCTTTTATATCTTGGATCGAAGCGGAGCTGGTACCGGGCACTGCGGTATCCTGGAAAGTCATAGGACATTTCGACATGTTCAGAAACAAGGATACCCACCTCATGAAACAGAGGATACTTGCTTACGAAATCTCATGAATTCAGAGACCGAGGCGAGGATAAAGAATACTTGGAATCGCAGAGCTGGTTTTCTTTCCTTTCCGGGAAAATAGTGCATGAAATCAACAACCATGGATGGGCAATATCCCTTGAGACCATCATAGGGCGTAGACTAAAGCAACAAGCAAGATACTTTTCGCCTCATGGTGGCCTGAACAATTCAGCAGAACGGCGAGTGGCTGTGGAAATGGATACTTTATGTGCTCGTCATGGCTTGGTGCCGAATCAGCAACCCACAAGCCAGCCATAGCCAATTAATTCGGAATCTGACTAGCTAGAGCTACATCGCTGCTCGCATTAAGAATAAGCTGTGAGACTGAGGAATCAAGAACACGTCAGGTTGACGGGATAGGGACCACGCTTCCTTTCCCCACTCGCCAGCAATTGGACAAAGCCTTCTTATGCCTGCTGCGGTGGTGGCCAGTGGCCGGAGGGAATTTTTGGTGCCTCCACTGCAACTAGTAGATATGTTACGTTTTTAGTCCCTGGAGAGTGGTGCTCAGGCAGATAGTGGTGCTTCTTCTTCGATTCCGGTCTTTCGGACTCCGATCCTTTTCAAGTTTATGGTCGGAACGGATTAAAATGAGCTACTGTGTAAGTTCCTGCCTTCCTTGGAGTGGCAATGTTAGGGTTTCTTGTCGTATCACAACGTGAACTTTGATGTGAGATTCTTGAATCGATTTAATGATTCAACAATGAAGATGTGGATGCGGGGCGTTAGTTTCTCAGGGACAACGTGCATGAAAACTTCCCACGACTGTCATTGATAAGTTTAATGGCTCCCGTGGGAGCGCGACAAAGGGGCGTTGGCGGCTTGTTCTGATGGCGACACTTGGCTGTTCGTGGTCTAGGACCTTGATGTACAGTTTTATTATGTTTTTTGAGGTGCTTTGTACTTCTGTTAACATCATGATATATCTTAGTCCTTTATAAAAAAAAGAGGTTGACTCAATAGGAAAAATAAATTAAGGCCATAGGGATGAGAATGTGTGTGTAGCACCCCAGGAATAATACCCTAGTCTATTATTTGCCTATATATATTGTTTCTGACCGTGTGTATCTCATAAGTCATATGGGCATTAATCAAATATTAATTTGAAAGTTTCATTTCGTCATTTTGTTAAATGGTGAATACTTCCTTTCGATGTTCTTGTGAGAGACTCACCCCCAAATTTTTGGACACATTATTTTTGTGACATTTGAGAACTATCCAAATTGTTATCCCAATTTTAGCACAACCTAGCTACTAGCTCCGTCCATGCAAGCACCATTTATGCGATAAATGCAGATATTTTCTAAATAAATGTCAAACAACACTTCGAATGAGTTGAAATAATTTATGTGGCCTGTAATATTATAGAAAGGCTACGCTTAAAATTCCATTGATTCAAATTTGGTGGTCCCAACGATCGAATGGAGCTCTATAGGCGGATGATCATTGAATAAATTTCCAAATAAACTTGTTAAATGGACCCCCCACTTCCATCTCTCATCCTCACAACCCACCTAAATCTCTCTAAACCTAACCCAAAAGGACTTGCCTATATAAGGCACGTCATCCCCAAAACTTATTGGAGGAGACAATACGCCCCCCCCCCCCCACCCACCTAGATTCAGTGTCAGCCGCCACCTGGTCTCCGTCCTTCCTTTGACTCTCCCCACCTAACCCGTCGACGCCAGCAGACGCCGCGAGCTGGATCATCGATCCAGATCGAACGACCTCCAATCGCGCCCTTGCGCCACCTCCAGCTGCACTCCCGCCGAGCCCAACTTCATCTCATTGTGGCAACACAACTATTCCTTCGCAATAAGTAAGATATAGCTTTTGCATTAATCGATGATGAACGCGTTTGTATCTCAATACGGACTCTAGTTTGGCCGACACAATAGGATCATGTTTGGTGTGTTTCGCTCTCTCCCCCTTTACCTTTATTTATATCCTGAAAATCCTATGTATCTATATATTTCAAAAAGTTACATCCTCAATTTCAAACCATGCATTAAAAAATGTTTCATCACATTTAAAAATAGGTTAACATAATTTTAAAAAGTTCATAACATTTGAATTTTTTTTCCACATGTTTCAAACATGTATATGACATTTAAAAAATCATTATATGTTTCAAAATTTGCTTGCATATACTAAAATGTTCAGGTATTTGTATATGACATTAAAAATAATATAATGTTCAAAATTTGTTTGCATATTTACTAAAATGTTCATGGTATTTGTACATGGCATTTAAAAAATCATTATATTTTTAAATGCCATGTACAAATACCATGAACATTTTTAGTAAATATGCAAACAAATTTTGAACATATAATTATTTTTAAATGTCATATACAAATACCATGAACATTTTTAGTAATATGCAAGCAAATTTTGAACATATAATGATTTTTTAAATGTCATATACATGTTTGAAACATGTGGAAAAAAATTCAAATGTTATGAACATTTTTTAAAATTATGTTAACCTATTTTTAAATGTGATGAACATTTTTAATGCATGGTTTGAAAACAATTTTCGAAATACATGTTGAACATTTGGTAAATGCACATGGAGTATTTTTTAAATACATGCAAGATTTTTTTTAACCACTAGTAAATATATTTTAAAATATGAGTGAAACAAAAAAAAATTAAAGTGT